>CM075856.1:58171040-58211040 GCA_037975125.1 Latrodectus hesperus | reverse complement strand
TCAATGATTCTGATTTTTGATAACAAATAGTTTCACAACTACTATCATAATCAGCTGTTTAGATAATTTATTAAGGTAATAAATAATGAGGGCTTTGAAAATATTTGACATAAAACTCTTTGTTCTCCAATTAAGAAATAAACTTCGTTATTGAGTTTTATTTGCAAAGATTTCTCCGCAATAGCAATGTTTAGAGCAGAATTTCATATTAGCCCCAATAAATTATATTTCGGAAATAAATAAATCGCTATTTGAAAGTTCAAAATAATAAAATATCGTGTCTCCTTTAAATTTATCGTGTTCGGAATTAAAATAAAAGGAAATGAACCGAGGAAGCAGCTGTGATATATTCATTGAAAAAGTAGTTTGAATATAATTTAAATTACGGCTTTCAGAAAATAGTGTTTCATAAACATTTCCAAAGCAATTTCCGCTACTTTATTAAAAATTATTCAACAACTTTCTTATTATTTGAGCCCAATTTTCCGTGCAAGTATTCTTAATCTCAGACAACTTAATCTCAAACTAACTTTCTTAATCTCTGACAAAGAGAATCATGTTTGCTTTTTCAATTAAAAAGATGCTACTTACATGATTATTTTAATGACTTTTGAATTGTAAATAAAAATAAAAGTTATTTTCTATACTATAGTTTCAAATACATAAAAAACAAATTATGTTATTTAATAACAAAATTGGAATTTGAATCCATAATTATTTATTTCAATCAAAATAATATATGAAAAGAAAAGTTTTTTCGTAGCTATTAATGATTATCATTTCAAAAAGTATATTATCAATAAAGGAAAAAAGGTTTTACAATACCTAATAAGAATGTTTTATCATTTAATTCCTTATAGATTAAATTATGTTCTTTTTAATGAGCTTTAACAATCTGTTGCTGTTGTTTTTGTTTGGCAATGTTTATATCAATACAACATATCGGAGTTTGCTCTTTTAAACATTTATTGAAATATTAACTAATCTACATTGCACGTTACACAAGTATATATATACGAGTTACATTGAAAACGAAATACGCTGATTGATCATTTATATATTTTCAGTTCTGTTTTTTCCTCTCCAGTTGCCATTCAGCCAACATTAAAACTTCGTGGGGAATGCTGTGTTGCCACAAATCAATAACGAATTAATAAATGCAAATAAATCACACTTGCATTTATTAACTCGTACAAAACTTTTTACAAAACTTTTTGAATTAAAAGTTTGAGTTAAACTTTTTGAGTTATAAGTTTTGTAAAAATTTCTCTGTTTATAATCGTAAAGAATATAAATGTAGTAACTAACTTATAAATGATTTGTAATATTATTAAATTATATTTCGGTATGTATTCTTCATCATGAAACTTTACTTTAAAAATTTGTGATGCTAACTGCGACACTTATAATGTTTGCTGGATTTTTAACATTGTGTCCTCTTACAAGAAATTTGTTGCAATACATAATATAATTATGAAAGTAATAAAAATCGAAATTTAATTGAACTTCAAGAAATGAAGGCCAGAAACCAATGTTATTTTGGAGATGGAAAAGAAAAGAAAAATGTTTCAATTAATTATTTGACTGCCGCAAGAGTTATATTTGAATTAATATTGATTTTTCAACGTTTTTTCTTATTTATCCCTAGTTTAAAATGTTCTTATTTAAATAGTCTGTAAAAAATAATTAAATATAAATAATAAAGAAGAAGTCACATTTTTTAAAGCTGAAATATATATTTTTTATAAAAGCATTTTTATACTTTGACTCTACATATACTGCATTATAATTCTTTTCCAGTAATATGTATTTATTTCTTTTCATACCATCGAAAAATGCTAGTATTGAATTTTTTTCTACGAATTACTTTAGCTTGTGCAAAAGGGAATTCTTCAGCAATTGCATAAGAAATTTAAATTTCCTTACCTTTTAATTTCTGAATAAATCTACAAATTTATTAAAAAATTAAAAATTCAAAATTATCTAATAAAAGACATTTATTATAAGTATATTGTTCAATATCATAATCTGAATCTGAAAACTAAACATTTCAATGAAAAGTATAATTTATGCTTCATTTATCTACTTTTAAAAAATTAATATATTTTTTCTGTTGATTTTATTAAATAGTACTACCCATTGATTCACACTGGCATAACGGTACGAAACCATTCTTCAGAACAAAGGCCTCCTGCATGCAGGTTATGATAAGGCGGATGGGTGGATGTTTTCTGTGTTTTCTCTATTGCAACACGTGAATACAGCCTATTATCCATGAAAAGTCCTAATGGAAGACAATTATGAGGTAACTTTAAAATAATTTACAACAACTTTAGGACATTAGGTGTGTGTGTGTGTGTGTGTGTGTGTGTGTGTGTGTGTGTGTGTGTGTGTGTGTGTGTGTGTGTGTGTGTGTGTGTGTGTGTGTGTGTGTGTGTGTGTGTGTGTGTGTGTGTGTGTGTGTGTGTGTGTGTGTGTGTGTATTTGTATTTTAAGTACATGCAAAAACAATTAAAAAAAATTGCTTTTTTTATAATTGACAGCAAAGAAGAAAGCTTTATTCAAAAACTATTTAGCCAAATACAAAATAGAGAGGAGTGAATGCAACATCTCTAAAATGCCAAAATAAATTATAAACTACATAATTAAAAATGTGTGCGTAAATATAAAACGACAGCGGGGGAGAAATATTAAAATGTAAAAAAAAATGAAAAAGAAACTTGTTAACTTGTCCTTGTTCATCAAAGAAACTTGGGAGAAAAAGAAATGTTTTTCATGCTTTTATACAAAATTTCCCCACTTTTTCCAGCCTTGAAAGTAAAGTTAATAAAATAAAAGAAGAAATTTAAATTAACAATCATTCATAAATTTAAGAAAATGAAATCTTATTGTCAACTAATGTCAGGAAAAGATTCCAAAAATATTGTTTACTATCTGAAGGAAACGGGGAGGAAAATAAATCAATATCGTATAACTGAATATGATTATAAAATAGAAATTAAATTGATAATATAAAAAAACCTCAAAACGAAATTTAAGGAAGTATGAAATTAAAATTGTAAGATTTAAATGCTATTTCAAAAAGTTTAAACTAAATATTTTAATGTAATATGTAGTTGCATTTAAATATTAGTTTTAAGGATTATGTAAATAATTAAATAAAAATTTCAAAAATGTGAAAATTTGTTAGAATGATTCAAAATATTAAAATTATTATTATGAGCTATTAATGGTTATTTTTTTAACAATATCATACTCCTTATGAATAACTTATCATAAATACACTACTGGCCATTAAAATTGCTACACCAAGAAGGAATGCAAATAACAGAACGATATTTATTGGACACATACATTATAGTGGAAAGTACAAGTGATTAGATTTACAGGAATTTAGGATGTATAGATCTTGAGAAATCAGTACCCAGAGCAGCCACCTCTGGCTGCAATAACAGCATTTATCCGCCTAGGCATGGAGTCAAACAGAGATTGTAAGGCATGTACGGGGATCTCAGTCCATGCAGCTTCAACACTATGCCACAGTTCATCAACAATAGTGGATGATGAGTGATGGCGTGCCAATCGCTCGGCAACAATTGACCACACGTTCTCAATTGGTGACAGATCAGGTGAACGTTCTGGTCAGGGTAACAGTCGAACCTGTTCTGTATCAAAGAAGTTCAGAACAGTACGGGCAACGTGCATTATCCTGTTGAAACAAAGTATTAGGGAGGCCTTGAAGGTAGGGCAGAGCCACGGGCCTTAACACATCGGAAATATAACGGTTGCTGTTCAAAATGCCGGTTATGCGAACAAGAGGTGATCGAGACGTGTATCCAATGGCACCCCATATCATCATTCCAGCAGATGGGCCAGTATGGAGATGTCCAATGCAAGCTGGCAATGCGCATTCTCCTCGATGCCTCCAAACACGGAGGCGGCCATCATGGTTCTGTATACAGAACCGAGATTCATCTGTAAAGATGACGAGATGCCATTCCCGCGTCCAGGTTCGTCGTAGATCACACCATTGAAGATGCTCCTGTCTGTGACGCAGCGTCAATGGTAGCCGAAGTCATGGTCGCCCTGCAGACAATCCATGCTGCTGCAAACGTCGTCGAACTGTTCGAGCAGAAACTTGTTGCCTTGCAAATGACTCCATTTCTCGACTCAGGGTTCGTGTCGTGGCTGTACGATCCCTTGTGACCATGCGGATAAGATGTCTGTCATCTCTGCTGTTAGTGATGGGGGGGTCTCTGAGATCCTGCATGACGTTCCGTATGATTGTCCTGAACCCAGCGATTCCATATTCTGCTAACAGTCATGGGGTCTCGACCGACGCGAGCAGCAATATTGCGGTACGATAAATCACAATCCCGGTAGGCTATAATCCTTCCTCGATCAAAGTCAAACACGTGCTGATAGGCATTTCTTCTTCTTACACGAGGGATTACAACAACTTTCTTTGCCGAAAACAACGTTGAAACGGAAATTGAGTATGAGAAAACTGCTGTCAAATCTCTGGCTTTATACACATTGTAGATGTCGCTACTGTCGCCTGCTTTGTATGAATGCGCTGAAAATCTATTCATTTGCATATCACAGCAAGTTCTACCTGTCATGCAAATTTCACGTGTGTGGTGTGCCGCTTTCCTGGTGTAGCTATTTTAATGGCCCGTACTGTAATAACAGTTTTTACTTTATTTATATTTTAATCAGTATTTACATGGTTATTTTCGGAGACCAGTTGTGCTGTATTCTAACACATTACATATCATTTTTGATTCATTATTTTTTTTTATTTTTGGTTAAGGATAACTTAATATGCAGACTAACTATTTTAAAATGTAAATAATTTAAACTATAATTCGGTGTCTTACTGTGTTGTCTATTATGATTAGTACATTTATAGAAAAAGTATGAGGTTTTAATGTCTTATATCTTAAAAAGATTAAAATCAATGGTCCTCAATTTTATGCACCTCACATTGCATTAAATATTTGTCACGCTTACACTAATATATTTCCTTTCAATAATTTTATTTTTAATAATTCATAATAAATTAATATTTTGTTATCGCCGCCATATATAAATGGCTAATTATAAATTTGTTAATAACGCTAATTTATCAAATAATCTACATGCAAATTATGCTTGGTGAATTGACTAATGTTATGTGCAAACTCCAATTTTCATTTTTTTTTCAGAAAATTTACATCCTTTACGTAAATCAATAAAATTTAAAAGTCTAACCAAAACCATTATTATAGAAAACTCTTAGAGTAGAAAGTCAAAACAATTTCATCATAAATTTATCACAAATTACTTTTAATTTTACTTATAATCATAAAACAAAGTAAAAAAAATCAATGGGAAATTTTAATTTAGAACCTGAAATTTGCTTTACGAAAAAAATATTGACAGTAGAATTTTTGAAAATATTGCATATAAATATAATTTTAAAACTGCTAACAAAGAAAGTTTAAAACAAACACAGGCATATAAACTACTTAATGGAATAGTTTGTAACAATAGTTACAAACAATTCCCTTAAGTAGTCTTTTAGACTGTTATTACAATGAAATATTTTTTTAGTTTTGAACAATTAAGGCAGTTCATAATTTAGCCTTAAAGAATTTTAAAGAAATGTAGAATTCTCTCTCAGTACTGGAAAACTAATATATTTATGCAAAGATTCTATTTATGAAGAAAATTCATGTAATGACGTTACAAGAATGCTGAATTTTTAGACTTTCAACCTCATCAAAAAATTAACTTAAAAATGGAATATTTTATTAATGAATATCAATTTTTTTTATTTTAAAGAAAATTCTATCTAGATATTTATATTAAGAATTAGCATTCTCAAATATCAGGCACTATGTAAATGTAATAATTATATTATAAATACTTTAAGCATGCTATTTGATTAAGTTATTTTTTGCGTGCTACTTTCATTAAATTATTAATTCATTTCATATCCGGTAAAATATTTTGTGATTAATTGATATAAATGGGATTAAGAGAACTTCTCATGGAAGTAATTGGAATAATCCTCAATTCATTTGGAAAAAGTTGTAGGATTGTAAAATATTTTATATTTTATTATCTGTATAGCTTCCAACGCTACGGATTTTTTCGGGAAACTCCTGATTTTTCATCATGTCTTTCGATTTCCCGATATTGCATGAAAATCTACTGATTTATATCATTTTCAGTGAAAAATTTAAAAACTGCAAAATTTTGCTGGAAAAAAGTTTATTGAGTGGTCTTAGGAGCTTAAATAATCAACAGATGGCAAACTAATGCTGTGATGATAATATATATATTATTTTTTAAATATCTATTTCCGAGCTTCGAGTCCGTCGTGAGAGGATGACGATGAAATCACTATGTTACCAAGATTTCTAAGACTTAGTAGTGGTATAATTGACCTTCAGAGCAGACGCCAGGAGCCTGTTTACATAACCAGTTCAATTAGGAGGAATATTACTAGTTATTGGTAATTTAATAAAGAAAATATTTCCGTCAAGCAAAGTATTTGTCACTGAATAAAATTTATTTTTCTTTTTAAGTTTATGTTTTTATTTTTGTTTTTATATATTTTATGTAATTTTATAAGCTTAATGCTTATAAATTGCACTAGTGTTGTAAAAGTTGCCCCATAAAATTAATATTGGGACATAAACGTTGATGCGCTTATTTTTTTACATGTAATATATTATTTTATCTTTCACATAGCTCCTTTATAAGGTTGATGAATATTTTATTAAAAAATTTAAATTAACACAGAATATTTTTAACATAAATCATCCTCAGAATGTGTAATCTAAAGAGAAAATTGTATTTTTGCGGTACTACAGTTTTAAACATCTGTTTCAAGCAGAATGTCGCTAGTCTTGTATCCTGATTTTTTTTTCAACAAAATTAGAATAATCTACTGATATTTTTTAATCTAAGGTATGCAGGTATGTATCTGTTATATAACCCTTTAGTTTTTAAATGTATATTCTATATTTAACCTATTATTCTCTTTCATTATGTAAACTACAGATTAAACCAAACAACATCTGAATTGAAAAGTTCAGATTAACCCCATCCAATATCTTTCAAATTGGCAAATAGTTGGTGATAGGGCCGGAATTGCAATTCTTAGCAAATTGAAGCAAGTCTCGTCACTTTGTGAAGTGCACCTGCAGTGGATTCCTTCGCATGTTGACGTATGGGGGAATGAGATGGCAGACGTTCTGGCGAAAGAGGATTCTGAAGAACCATTACCAGCTACCAATTCCCTGACATATCTTGAACTGTATTCCATTAGAAGATATGCTGACAGGCAAATTTGGCTCATTCCCCCGAGTCATCCCTGGTAACAAGCGGATTGTCCTGGAAGATCCCTTGCTTTTGATTGCTATAGATATGTTCAGACAACACTTTCCCGATTCTTCAGTGGACACCTGAAAGGATTTACCATTCTATAGAGGTCTCAAGGTGCACCCGAATTGTCCTAAATGTCAAAATAAACCGACATCACCGACACATATCCTTAAGTGCCTAGGATTGTCTCTTGAGGACCTGTGTAGGTCTCTTACGGTTGTTTTCAACTTTCTGAAAGTAAATGGACACGTGGACCTCGTCTAGTATATTCCTAGACATGGAGATTAGAAAGAAGAAGAAGAAAGTTCAGATTACGTGAAATACATAAAAGGAAAGAAAATAGCATTAATAAGTTTTAAAATGCCTTATACATTTTGTTTTCCATGTATATATTTACAACAAAATTATATCATTTTATTGAATATAAAATAGAGATTTAGGATTATTAAAATTATCTGCAACCAAGATTATCTTAGTGTAAGAAAACGTAGATAATCCGGGCATCATTTGGTAACGTATCAAATAAGTTTTGTATATTTCATACTTTTTTTTAAAAATTTTTACTAATTGAAAATTTTCTTAGTAAATATTAGTGCAGAAAATAAAGCTAAATATTCTTTTTTAAAGATATATATTTAGTAATTACTTGTCTCTTGTTTAGTAAATTATTTATATTGAGTGAATTAATCTATATCCAGAGTAAATTACTTGTGTTCCTTATTTACAATGACATGCAGCTGCTCGTAGTACAATACAGTTGTTAAAGGAAAAAAAATTAAAGATTGCTTTTAAAAATATCAGATAATTCTAAATTCACTTATTAAAAAAGCGTAACGAAATTAGGTAAAAAGAATATTTTAAATTTCTTTTTATATTCTATATTTCATCGTTTATTCATCTGTTACATACAAAACGTTTGATTCTTAATTGTCAATAGCAAATGGGATCGAGATTATCTATCTATCAAAAAATTGGATAATCGATAATTCAGTTGAAGGAGGATGATAAAAAAATAAGGTAATTTTTTTGTTTAGTGGTAAATGATTTTCAATATGTACATGCATAAATAATTAAAAAAGTACTTAATAAAGTTATCTCATGAAAATGAATATAATTTTCTTTAGCATATAATTATCTTTTAAAATGAGTCTCTATGATTTTTTAAGAAACATTTTCATCTATGAAGAAGGTATCAGGATTTCACTAAAGGAAATGGAAGGAAATCCTTTATTTCATAAAATAGGGACACTAACATACCTCAAAGAAAGTAAGTTAAACTGCTCCTTATATTCAAAAACTATTAGAGAAAATGGATTAGCTAAAAAGAAGCAAGGCAGTTATTGTGAAATAATTCAGTTGTTTTCAGTCATGAATATGAATGCTTTAGGGATTATCGCATTAGTTTGGTCTTCGTTTGGATAGTGAAGAAAATGATTGCCAACTAAACCAATTCAATACCAATGTTTTCTTAAATTTAGTCAACTTGATTCCAGAAACAGAAAAATCTTAAATCGATTTAGCTGCTAGGTAAAAAGAGCTATATTTATCGCATTTAATATACAAAATCCAAATAAATTTCTATAAGAGATTAATTCAAACGCGCGTCACATCATTTACTCTACTACTATGGTGTTAAAAAAGATAAATCAAAAATAATTGATTCTATAATTCATACATTGCTCTCATTTTAGATAGAATAAAACACGCAATGTTAATTCCTTATCATGGCATTCCGTTTTGTTAACATTAAAAGATTGATGGAAAAATGAATTAAAAAATCATTTTTGCGATAAATAATGTCATTTTTTCTTTCTGTCGCTAAACTAAGATGGTGAACATCAACTATCTTGTTCTTTTACATCAATAAAAATTATATACAGATTTTTAATCCATAAATAATTTCCGTAAAGGCATTATTTAGATATTTATCTAAATAACGTCTTTATAAAAATTAAATTGCTAATTTTATGCTAAACTGTATTGAAGAAAATTCAAGAAAAAAGTTTCTTGGAATTTTTTATTTTGAAATACATTTTTTTCTGAAAAATACATACCCTTTTATTACAACTATCTGCAATAAAAACAACTCTTTGTTATTTTTTTAAAAAAAAAACTCCAACTTAAATTAATGCAATTTTTTGTAAATAAGTTTTTTAAGACACGAATTTGTCTACATTAACAAATCAAAAAAATTATCCCCTTTTGTAGTATGAAATAAAAAAAAATTCCTACAAAAACCAAGGATAAGTTAAAGAAAAATATCTCTTGATGAGGCCCTTATAAGCAAACTTTTTTTATCTAAAACACTGTGTTTTTATATATTTTTTCTTTTTATGCCCATCCTAATTTCTTCAGTAATTTACAAGTTAATTAAGTTATCTTTAAAAAAAAAGAAACCTAAGAACTTTAGCCAGATGACAAAAATTTCTTTTGATGTATAATGAAGAATAATCATGTTTTTATGTTGTACATCTACATGAAATAATAATAAAAAAATTGCAAACTAGTAAACAAATTTTTGAAATAAAATAACAATAATATGGTTGTTTTAAATCACGTGGTTCGAAAAAATATCATGATATTTGAGCGTCTGGATTTATGCAGTTAACATAGCATTACATCCAACCACAAATGATTTCATTATTTTTTCTAAAATGCAATGGCGCTATAAATATTTTTCATAGTTATTATTTTTCGGTTATTTTGATGCAAATTTTCTGTACTTAGGAACATTTTATGAACTTCCATTATATATATTACACCGTTGAAAAACAGCTTAACAACTGAAAGCCATATAAAAACAGTTGAAAATCAAGTACGCATTTTTTTCCGAAAGCATTTTAGCAGATGTATAAATTAAAATCAATAAAATAATCCTCCTCTTCTGTTATTTCATAAAGAAACTGGAATCGAACTTGGAACCTTCAAACTGTTAGAAGCATTCTGCAACTTCTAAACCATTTCAAAGTTTTTTAAGTACGATATTTAGTGTCGTTTTCTGATATCTTTATTTTCTGTGTATCACAGACGATGGAAAAAATTTCATAACATGCGAATAGTTTTTCATTGTCTGGGACACACAAAGAAACTATATCGATTTTGTATATCTAAATTAGAAAATGTCTTGCGACACTTTATAATTTACGTTTACAAAATTCAGAGAAGAGAGAGATGTAAAAGATAATATCCTCCAGTCAGTTTTTGATTAGAAAACATTATTAAAATAAAAGACTTAAATTACGAGCACAAAATTCTTTTCAAATCACAAAGGCTTTTGCTTTTGATATTTAAATAAGCACTCCTTTCCTGAATGACTAATGTGTTATACTCACAAATTTATAGTAATTTACTTGGATTTTTTCATTTTATGATGTTAATAAATAAAAGTTTTGTGTACAAAAGTGAACAGAAATTACTCATTTATGATGTTATTAAATTATCTTTAGTGAAAAATTTTTTGTTAAATTTCAAATTATTTATTAGCCATATTTTATTTTATTTTCAAATAAAGTATTTCTCATATTAGTCTCAGACTTTTTCACTAGCAAAACCGTGACTTAAATATGTTATAGACATTTCGATATAGTTAGAATATCCATTACTCCGTGTCAACAATTTTATTGCACATAACCGATAACTTCATCATACGAGAAAATTCCATCACAATATGAAATTTTTATTGAGATTTATTTTAATTGCTTTCAAGAAACAAGAATTACCCATTTCGAAATAAATAATGTTTATTAAGATCAAACTGAAACCAGTTTTTCCTTTAATAGCATTCTATATAGATTATTAGATTAATAGTAAAACATGAAGAAACATTATTTATTGAAGCACTTCAGAGGAAATATTGTGAAACAATAAGCAATATGTATAAACATGCAATAGAATAGTCAAGATGTAAAGGTTCGAAGAATATTATAAAAAGAAATCAATAATTTTGTGATAATGTTATAGAAATTAATTTATAATAACCTACATAAAAAGATTTATGAGTAATTATTTATTTTTTCTGACTTATGAAAAGTTATAAAGGGTGCCAATAACATTTTATCTAACCCTCTAAATATATATCGATAGTTTTGATTATAAGTAGATTATGGAAGAGTATATAAATATATACAAAACGTGAGAGGACCTATAATGATAACAGAAGCCAAATTAGGAAACTAATTATGGATTTAATATAAAAGCTGAATAAAATATAGAAAAAGTTAATCACAAAGTTACAGAACATCAGTGATTTAATATTAAAATACATGTAATCAACAGAAATTCTGGATTAAAATACAAAGACCACAGTAAATATTATATCATAACTAAGCAGAATGTCGTTTAATTAAATATGCAATATTAATGTAAATTGTATTTATACAAGTTAATATTAACAATTTGTAGTAAATTTATTACTTTTTATATAACTACAAAATAAAAAGTAACATTCATTCACTTATATCTTTTAAAGTTAATTTGAAAAAAAAATTTTCAATTATTTTACTACAATTTCGTTATAGAAAAATTATAATAATAAAAGACTCTGTGAAAGTATTAAAAAAGTGTTGTATTTCTCCTCTCTACTTCTTAATCTAAGAGAAGACTTCTAAGTTTCAAATCAATATTAATTAAACGATAATTACATTTAATGTATGACATAATGCTATTATTATTATTATACTGTAAAATTTTTATTTTATCCTCATTTTATAACACAAGATAAATGAGTTTATCAGCATTTAATCAAAATTTAAATTTATATTTCACCCCTCGCAAGTTGTTTAATTTTAGATATTCGATATTTTATTCGAAACGGATTCCTTAATAGATTGGCTGCCAATCCTTTACTTCTCATTCCTTTCTCGAGTAAGCTAAAATGGATTTTTATTTATATGAAAAAAATCGAGAATATTGATTTACCCTGTCCCCCAAGCTGATACATGCAGAAAATATTTCATTTTTATGCTCCACCGAATATATTGCTTTTAACTAAAATATAATAATGTAAGCTATACCATTTTTGTCATGTTTTCGTTGTACCTTGGAAACAAATTTTGCATTATTTGCATGATATTTTCTGAATTTATGGACGAAATCGTGTAATGTCAACGTGTAATCGTAAATAATAAATTAACTAATTTTTACTTCTAAGTGTTTTGACTGGAAATTTGAATGGCCTTTAACTTTCGATTTCATATTTTGAAAATATATGCGTATAATAAAATCTGTTTAGTTAGAAGATGCGTTTTATAATATTATTATAAAACCCATCTTCTAACTAAGCGGATTTTATTATATTATATTTATTTGGGAAATATTGAATGTCAACCATGACAAGTTCCTCATGTTCTACGAAATTAAAAATTAATTTGTTTAACAATACATGTAGACAATACAGGCAAATGTTAACGCAACTCCAAAGACTATGTCTTTTGATAACAAAATGAGATAGCTTTCAAACCAAACAATAGAAAGTAAATTTCATTTAGAATGCCTTTATATACCTAGGATAATGGTGTATTTTCATCGATTGCGAATAGAAAAGAAGGATGCTGAACATTGTGATTGTATGCAATTATTATTTATGGAATAGTCATAATTCAGTTTGAAATGTAATGGCAATCGTTTTTACATTTGTTGAAGAAAGATTGTACTATACACGAGGCTGATCGATAGGGAATGGAAATTCTCTTTGATTAATGGATGTAACTCAACAACCCAAGCATACACTATGGCCACCCAAATTATGACATCAAGAAAGGCAATAGATATCACAACAAAATTTATTTTGTAGATAACATGTTGATCAAGTATCAAATGATAAAATTTATAGACTTCTGTGAAGTGTGGCTCCTGCCAAAATCAGTAGTCAGAGTAGTCGTCATTGTTTGAGATCACTGCTACCACACACCTCGGCATTGATTCAAAGAGACTTTGGAAGTGTTCTTGGGGTACAGTAGACCAAGCAGCTTCCTCGCGTTGCCAAAATTGTTCTGGTGTGGCAAATGGGGATGAAATCTGGGTCAATCACTGAGAAACCATGGACCACATGTTTTCTATCGGCGAAAGATCCGGAGAGTGAGTCGACAAGGGAAGCAATTCAATCTGAGGATTGACGAAGAACCCTTGGAAAATGCGTGCTACGTGTGGTCGCAAATTATTCTGTTAAAATATGGCTGTGGGCTCTGAAGGTTAGGAAGGACAACTGGCTCCAACTGGAGATGTAAAAGTGCCGGCAATGCTTACTAAAGGTGTGCGAGAGTGATATCCAATTCTGCCCTATACCATAACTCCTGGTGCTGGACAGTATGGTGGTGCATTAACGCAGCTGTTTAGCATCCTCTATAGAAGGTGTTTCTAGATTTGAATGCGACCATCGTGGTGTTGAAGACAGAAACGTGACTCGTCAGTAAAGATAATTTAATTCCATTCTGCCGTTCCACAGCCTTCTTTCATGGCATTATTGGTGAAGGAGACGTTTGTGTCTCTGCGTCAAGGGTAGACGAAGCAATGGACGTCTTGCGAAAAAACCACACTGCTGTAAGCGGGGTTGAATGGTACGAGCAGACACTGGATGATACGTTACAGACTGAATGTTCGTAATGTGGTTGGGCAATTTGTCACTGCCATGCGAACAATTTGCTTGTCATCGCGTGAATGGTGCACTGAGAGGGATGCGATCGAACACGTCGGTCCATCGTTCCCTCCTGCATCCAACAATCACATATGCTAATTAAAGTTGTTTGGTTTCCTCCAACAAGAAAACCGATTTCACTGAAAGATAATCCACAATCTCGGTAAACCACTATCCTTCCTCTGTCGAACTCGGATACTTCATCAAAAAAATGATCGCTGTTTTCTACGAGCTATAATTGATCGTTTTTTTGAAAAAAACACAAGAAAAACACAATTGCCAAACTTGAAATCGTTGAAATCTCCTTCAAGTTATTTGCATGCTTCATTCAGGGTGTTACATTTACGGTAGCCGGCAATGTATTAGAGATGAAATACTGAAACTTCATGTCATGCTCTACATGACAATCATTGGTAAATTTATTAATGCATGATAACGCATTAAAACATTTAAAATGTTTATTTTAATAATAACCATTAATGATAATTCATTAAAATAAGTTTATCACTTCATACTTTGTTTCATATGTTTTCTTAAGAAAATACTCGATAATGAAACAGTAAGAAATTCAGAGACATCAGCAAGCCTTCCTAGCGTAAATTCCATCTCACTAAAATTATTCAGATTACTTTAGAACTACGAAATTAAAGTCTAATTTTACTCTCTATTACTTGTAATAAGCTCTTCAACTGAAAGTACTATTCTCTAAAATCTTATTGCTAATTTCGATACATCTATAGAAAACAGATTTAAAACAATTGTAACCTTCAAGTAAACACACAATATATTACATTTTTGCCTCATTTTCTCAAAATAATATATAGTACAGCATTTCTATATACACGTAATCACATTCTTGCTCTGGCGCATTGTTTTAAGTTCTTTCCATTTTTTTAAAGAAATAATGTTGTCATAATAAGTATATTTCAATTTTTTTCTGTTACTTTCTTTGAATTTTCTTTTCTGAGTCATTATGTATTAACTATGTTATACCTTTTCATGAAAGATGGTTAAAAACTTATAATAGATACAAGAATTTCTTGGGAGCTGCAATTTACATTTAGAAAAAATTAAAATTCGAAATTATCTTAAAATCTTTTATACATTGCAAAAGTTTACGAGTAATTAATATGAAAAAAATGTAAAATCACAAAAACAAAATTAGGTATGGTATAGAAAATACTTATATAATAACATAGCCTTTTTAATAAGAAGTTTCATTTTTTTCACTATAAAATCTGATATTACACCAGTTTAAATTTGAAATAATCATAAACTCCTCAACAAATGTTTTACAATATAAAACAACGACAAAATTTTCCAAATGGTATATCTCTAAATTATTGCTCACAAAAAATAAGTAGGAATAATTCTGAACAATACAATTTTCCTTCTCTTTCTTTCACAGCACAACGGATCTGCAAAACATATAGATATATTTTACCATATTCTTTTGGCAAAAAAAAAAAAAAACTCACTAAAACTATTATTCAGACATCACGTATAAGTTTGTTTAAATCTAATAACAATTATATACTTTTATTTTTTGCTTAACTTTTCCTACTCGGTTCATTAGATGGATTCAATTCAATTTCATTAAATTTTAGGAAGATAAAGTAAATTCAAGGCACGTTCTAAATCTTTTAAAAACAATTTATACCAAATTGATGCTATTTTATAAAAATTAAGTAATATTAGAATGAACAATTTTGTATGATGTAACATATTGTTAAGAAATCTTTCCTCTTAAGAACTTAGTGCTGGCTAAAAAGCATAAAATTATCTTTATTTTCTTTATGTATTGGCATTTAACCAGAGTAGAATTGAGAACACCTTTACGAAAAGGAATGAAATTTATATCAAAATGCTGTTTTCTTCCTAATTTAAAATAAAAACTAAGTTTAATCTCAAAATTTTTATTACAGCATTTGTAATTTAACTTGAAGCATAATTAAAGCAGATTTAAACTGCCTGTAAACGTATTAAAGATGGAATGTAATGAATTTAAGCCAAAACTCATCTCGCTTAAGAATGGAAACACTTAAGAATGATTCTTCTTTTTCTCTATCTTAAAATTTTCACCTATGCATAAGCAATAGGAATAGAGAGAAAATATTTTCTGTAACAGAGCCACTTTCTTTTGATATTTCTGCAACATAATCTTTCTAAAAAAAATAACGATAGAAAATTTTTTTTTTCGAACTTCGAAAAAGTTCCGCTTTTACCCATTAAAATTTATGTGTTTGCACTTTGTACTATATGCAATCTATCGAAAATGTGTTGGTTTTCGAATAAAAACAATTCTATATATAAAAACTTCATAACTAGATGAAGTTTTATAGCATTTAATACTTCGTTGTGAAGTGGTATTCTTTAATACAAATTTTTAACCCACGACAAACTTTTATAATTCTAAATGAATATAACTTAGATAGAAAGAAATAAACTTAAAAAAAGGAACAAAACTAGTATATTATTTTCTTGATATCAATCTGTCGTTGCTATGTAAAAATACCGTAAATTTTTTTTGGTAAACAAAAACTTCTGTTGCCATATTAAGAAAACTAAAAAGTACAGAAATTAAAAATAAAATGAAGAGGAAACATAGAGGTCGCTACAGTTGATTTGCTTTTAGATTATCTATGCGAGCACCTCATGAAGCAAAACAGCACCCTGAGAAAAGCTAAGTAAACAGAAAATATCGTTAATCTTTCCTCAAAAGCTGTGTACACATTTTTCACTGGTGGCTCTGTGGTCTTGACTCTCTAGTTATGCGATAATATTCTTTGATTATTAGAGTTCCTTCATTCTTTAATAACCAACATATTTTCAATAATTGTCTAGTATTTTATTCAAAATTTTAAATATATCTCATAATGAGAATTCTTATTTCTCTGCAAGAATTTTCTGACTTCTTTTCTTTACAGAACCGGAAAAGATGATTCATCAGATCATGTTATTTCGTATTATAGTATATCAATCACAGATATCATTATTTTATTATTGTTTGTCAGGAAACAATTAATCTTTCAATTTAGGCAATGCTGGAAAAAATGTCATTTGAGTATATTATTTTATGCAATCGAGGTTCAGTTTAGGAAAATTAATTTATCACATCTCCACTCAATTATTGTGTTTCATATGTTTCGCTGTCAATATATCTTTACGCTTATTTTGGTAAGAGCTTCATGATGAATGCTGTATAATTTTTTTGTGTGGTTAGTTGTTGGGAAACAATTATCTAATTGATACCGACAACATTAAAAAAATTCATTCGTCTGACTAACTTATTTCTTAACATTTATAAGTCAGATAAAAAAATAATCATTATTTTTCCTAGTAATTATATAAATAGAGTCAAAGAAAACTATATGTAAAAAAGTCGATTAAAACAAACCATACTGATAGAAGTCATAGAAGTGACTGCAGCTAGAACTCAATTTTTGAGAGGAATAATTCAAAAAGGATGGTAATCAAATATGTACTTAAAACTTTTAACAATAGTGAACTATTTTGGAAAATCTAAGAAGTAAACATACATTTTGTTGCTACCATTTGAACAGAGAAACTTCAATGACTTAAAATGCAAGTATTTCAAATTCTTAGATTCAAAAATAAACTGTTGTTAGTTGTGACAGTAAAAAATGAAACACTTATTAATACATTAAAAATCGTTTTGTTTGAAAAGAAAAATATAAATCTGACCTACTTTCGTTTCTTATTTTCGGGAATAACTATAAAGTTATTTTCTATCAAAAATGACACTTAAGCCACGAATTTTAAAAATAAAGTTCCTTACTACCTCTGCAACTTAGAACATTGCATAATTTAAAGAATATTCTATTTTTATTCATGATATTGCGTCTTCCTTGTAGCTTTTCCTTTGTCAAAAATTCTATAACTTTTCTTTCTTATATGACCTATATTCTAAATCCAAGGAA
Source organism: Latrodectus hesperus (assembly GCA_037975125.1). Taxonomy (NCBI): domain Eukaryota; kingdom Metazoa; phylum Arthropoda; class Arachnida; order Araneae; family Theridiidae; genus Latrodectus; species Latrodectus hesperus. The sequence goes on along the minus strand of CM075856.1, from coordinate 58,193,091 downwards.
TCCATTTGCGCATATCTATCATTTTCAAGAAAAGTTTCTTGCGCATTCTGATGCAGTCGCTGAGATTTTGGTGTCAAACTTTTTCCTGCCATTCTTCATAATTTTATTACTAAAAATATAAAATATTAAAGTTTATAAGCAATAAAATTCGTACTTTTCAGGTTTCTTCTTAACGAAGATTTATAGTAGGTAAGTTACTTTTTGACTATAAAAGTTTAAAGAATTTTTAGATGCAGAAACCGAATCTAAACTCTTTATGTAGAATTTCATTATCATTTTGAAAAAACCTTTATTAATAGTTTAGAAAATATCAGCTTTTATGAAAAGTAATTAAATATTGAAAATAATAAAATCAACATAGAGTTAAAAGTATGATTTTCTGAAAGAATCGTTATATTAAGAATAATCAAAAGAATTCGCGAAAATTAAATCATACTTATACATAAATATTTTATTTATTATTATTTCATTTATATGTACTATTTTTTATTACTTATTATACTTATTATAAATAATATATTTTACATATATTTAATTACTTATATAAACACATATATTTTATTACTTATTATAAATAAAAATATTTATAAAAACATCAAAAAATTAATTAATATTATGATATTCACACATACTGAAGTTATTATTTTATAATAACTTCAGTACTCGCATATCTATAGTTTTTCTTGAAAGGAGAACTAAACCTCTCAATAAATGAATTTAATTTTCACGTAATATTTCAAAATAAGAATTATTGGACGAAAAAATATTTATTACACACAATTATCATTTCACTAATTTAAAAATATTGATTGTGAAATCTTATTATTTAATATAAGAAATAAAAATTAATTCAATATAAAAGAAAGTTCAAGATTAATTTTGGATAATTATGATCAATTTACGTCGTGGAAAATTAAAGTCAAATAAGATGAATAGGAAACACTTTCCAAACCTCTAAGCTATTTCTGAAGTTCAAATAGATGATTCAACAAAACTTAACCCAATTAGTGTATATCAATCATAAAATTATCAAGTATCGTATAAAAGAAAAATAGGAAATGAAAGTTAATTATATTCAACGCGCATACTTTGAAGGATTGTTTATTGGTTGCTGTATTTAATTAGAAATTGTAATTTATTGATTATCTATAGTTTGGAATTTTTTTATGAACTATATAAAATTTTCAAATATAATTGATGTTATTTTTTCGTAAGTATAACTGCGCTTGAAGAAATGAATAGTGTTTAATAATTAATAATATAATGTGCATTTAAACACAACCTAGGGCATATATTCATAAAATAATATATTTTTCACAACTTTTACAACAGGTGAATATTTGTAAGGGATATTTGATTTTGCTCGAATAATTTTCCTTTTTTCAATATCGGTTTCACGTGATATTAAATAAAAATAGTTTTCTGTTCTTATAGAATTATTTTTTATCACCTGCTTTCACCATTTCACAGAAAGATGGATGAGGCTCTATATATCATCACCTCACTGTAAGAACGTTGAGTTTTTTCACGAAATCAATTAAATGAAAGCTTTCATCATCAAAAATAATATATTGTCCACAATATTGAAGCTGTTCCAAATAAGTCTTAAAAATATCCCTGACAGTAAAAAATGTCAATCTTATTCAAATTCTTTTAATAATAAGCTTAATAGAACACGATTCATATTTAAAACAGATCAAAATTTATTTGTAATACATATAAAATTATTGGCTATTTTAGAGGATGAAAGAAGATGGTGATTAAGCTTTTCAATCAAAAATATTGTAAACAAGCTTTTAATTTAAAATAAAAATGCAAAATATTTTATAAAAGATAGAGAATGGAAAATGAGGAAATTGTACTTAAAGTTAAAATTGTTTATTTTTGTTAGCATTTAAAATATTTTTGAATTTTTATTTATGTCAAAAAATATCCTTTCATAAATTCATTAAAGTAATTGATAAGAATGCAAGATTAATAATTATAATATTTATAAATTATATAATAACCTATAATAATAATATATTTTCTGTTTTACAAAATATTGACTTTCTAGTACAGTTGCAATGATTCACAAGAACTCTATAAACCTTGAAAGTTTGACTTAGTTTTATAGGAAAAAATGCTGACCTTAAAAAGTTTAAGAAATATGGTGTGCTAGGTTATCCTATTTTTTAAAAAGAAATTTTATTTACATGATATTTATATTCTTAAGGATTGTATTAATTTTTTAAAAAATTTAACTTCCACAAAACGCGTACAATATAAATTCCTCCTCCTCAATGGATTTAAAAGCAAAATTTTTTCCAGGACTTTTTTTTTCAATTTCTTGATACTATCTGAACTTGTAAATTTTATTTGTAAAAAATTTTCAAGGCAAAAATAAAAAGTTTGAAGTGTGATTTGGAAATAACTTAACAGTTTTGCTTGAAACTTGAATCATATATTCTTAATCATCCAAAAGATTAACTACAATTACGAAAAGCCCTCTGGCTCTATTAGAGAGCGATGAAATGAAGTTTAAAGGAAATGACATATTAGGTAAATGCATAGATTTAACTGATTTGAATAAAACTTGGTGCACTTTCTCCTTATTAATTTGAAGGATTAAAAGATCAATAACGAATATAAGATGCTAATATCTCCATGTATAATAATGGTTTAAATGTAAGAAAATAGGAATTTATTGTATATTCAGGAGCTGCTACGTCTATACAAAATTTGAAACAGATGCTATTCATTCTAATAATTGCATTTAAAATAGATCCTGAAAAAAATTCATAACTTGACGGATTTAAAAGCAATTTAATATAGGTTAATATTTTTCATCATTTATAAAAAAATTTTACATAGTAATAAAAGATAAGAGGGAAATAAGCTCATGAATTAGAATATGATTTATAAAAGATGTCGAATTTTTTAAACCTTGAAGCTCGAAGTATGCATTCTTTAGCTCAAAGAATAACTTATAATAATATTAAATAATATTACAGTAAACAATAATGCAATAACAATATATATATATATATATATATATATATATATATATATATATATATATATATATATATATATATATATATATATATATATATATATATATATATATATATATATATATATATATATATATATATATATATATATATATATATGTATATATATATATATATGTATATATATATATATATATATACATGTTAAGAATAATGCGTGTGTCTTTCAATTAGAAGAAATTTTGTCATATAAAATAAGTCAAAATCGAAAATTGAAAAATAAGATCTGAGACTTATCCTCAATATGTGGAAAAACAAATGTATGTTTATATTCCATCTAAAAATGAAAGGCCTATGGTAATACTAATAAATCTTGTAGAAAGAATTTGACATGGTATCAACAATGTTTAGAATCGATAAAATGAATAAGTGCATATTTGATAGTTTTTATTCCTAATGTAGCAAATGTCCCAAAACGTTGTCAATACAAATAGAGTTTTCAAGGAAATATTTCCATTAAATTTGCTGTCAACTTTAGAGACAAACAAGTTGATTTAAAGACTTTTCTAAAATAAACAACACACACAGAATGTTTGAAAACGCTTGATCACAGCATTAAACATATTTTTGGCTCTATTAAAAGGATTTACAGAAACTCTGATTGTTGCGAAGGTACTGGATAATAAATATGAACCAATTAGCAGCTAAAAAAATTAAATGTATAGGTTTTATCACTTTCAATAATCTTACGATATTTGTCTTTAAAATGTTATTCCTAGAATTTGAATAAAACTTTCCGGAATGCATATTATTGAATTATCTGCTTCAACCCCATGGATAAGCAATTAAAAATGCTTATACAGTGTGTGTGTGTGTGTGTGTGTGTGTGTGTGTGTGTGTGTGTGTGTGTGTGTGTGTGTGTGTGTGTGTGTGTGCGTGCGTGCGTGCGTGCGTGCGTGCGTGTGTGCGTGTGTGTGTGTGTGTGTGTGTGTGTGTGTGTGTGTGTGTGTGTGTGTGTGTGTGTGTGTGTGTGTGTGTGTGTGTGTGTGTGTGTGTGTGTGTGTGTGTGTGTGTGTGTGTGTGTGTGTGTGTGTGTGTGTGTGTGTGTGTGTGTGTGTGTGTGTGTGTGTGTGTGTGTGTTTCGTTCCAGCAAAAAAAGATTGCATTTTTTCCGCAGAGAAACATTGGTGAAATAGTATAAATTCAAATAATTAATCTGGAATAAAATAAACTGTATTTTATATAATAAAATGAGGTCTGAAAACTAAAAAATATTAGGAAAATATATGCCAAAACAATATCAAAAATGTAAATTTTGAAAAGAAAATATATATTTTATTTTATATATATACTCGCAGAAAAATACGGCTGCCAGAAAAATACCATTTCACATAAATTTTAATCAATATTTATTTTATTTTGAGAGATTTGAGCGGCAATATCTCATCATAATATTTTTATAACATTTTAAAATGTTTCTTTTAACATACTTTTATAAATAAATTCATGGCTGAAGATGCTTCGAAGCTTTCTACTTTTTTATTTTTTTCGTCAGCTGTGAATGGAGATGTTTGTTTTCTCATCAATCAATCTGTCAAAACTTAATATTACTTCTTTTTGCGGAAAACTGTCCTTCTGGGGATAGAAAATTGTATTGAACCATAAAATACGCATTTAAATTTCTGTAGATAACGGATTTATATATTTTCTGATACAAATTTAGTTTTCTCTTTCTTCTGTCTCCATATTTAAAAATAATTATAACTCTAGATAAATACTTGTAAAAAAAGAGAACACACACACAACTATCAAGATAATTACAAAAATCTTTTATTAAATGCCTTAATTTTTTCATGGAAATTTTTCAAAACAAAAATCTGTTTATTAATGTTGATGTATCAAACATCTTTGTACACATTTAAACACCCACTTATAAACATATACACATATATATGTATGCAGTAGTAATCCAAAATAATAGAAAACTCATAGAAAAATAAATTTTGGAATTTAATATGATGAGGGAACATCTTTGTCAGTTAAAATCCACTTAAATCCTTCTTAAAAAAGACATACACAAGTTGTCTAGGGAGGTAATCAGGATTTTGTACCATTTGACATAAAAAAATTGTTCTAATTCGTAGACAGAGGCAAGAGAAGGCTCACTCTTTCCGCCAAAAAGACCACTGAAGCTCTGTAATGTTTAAATCCAGTAATGAGACAGACCATGGAAAATGTGCAAATGCTCATGTTTCAAAAACTTCGATTGTAAGTTCAACTACTGTTATCTTCTCTTCTTGGTGTGTGCTATTTGTAAATGGAAACTATGTCTACATCGTAAAATGCATTTGATTAGAAAAAAGAATTGCATAGAAAGTGTTAGAGTGATTTTCTCATATAAGCTGTTCAGGATATTTACTCCAAGCCCCGAGAGGATATTTCAAGCTATTATGAAGCTATTCTCATATTCACACTAAGAGGCTGGCAATCTGGATTGTGAACTTCTGAGGAAATTTGCCATACATTATCTCATCCCATGGGGAAAATAAGGTGGAACTGGAATCATAGGGAAACAAGAAGTGTTTTCCTTCATCTATAGGGTGGGTTTTATGCTCCCTGCATCACTGTACTAATTGTTTCCGATTTACATCTAACACCAGAAATTTTGCCATTGTAACTCTGTCCCCAAATATTTTGGTTATGCAATTCCCTTCAAACTGTGTAAGTCGTTACTGGGTTCTGAAGAGTTTATTCAGCTTAGGAGTACTTTTATCACAATCTTCCTCAATATCCGCCGGATTGTAGAGTTAATATTAGGTTTCCTTCAACGATTGTATCTCACAGATGCTGTTTTGCCATGATTGCTGCATAGTGCTATGACCTTTTGTGACTCTCAACAGTTCTGCGTAATAATTACTAAGGTACTCATACACACTCGTGAGGCTATAAGTAACAATGTAGTATAAAAAAACTGGTAATTACTTATTTAATTTTATCTTATTTTATACGATCACACATGAAAAAAATGTTTTCGGCTAGGCTTTTCCATTATTTTAGTCAAACTCTGAGAATATATATAATACACTCTTTAAAATAACTAGTGGGAGAGAACTTCTAATTTTTTTATTCCTTAAAACTTAGCTAATCTTATAGTAAAAGGTTCAAAAGAAGTTTCCTCTAATTAGAATCAAACTTTTTCTCTCACTTTAACACAAAAAAAATTTATTTATTTATGATTGTAAACGAGTTAGACAAATTTGATGAGTGTGCTTTAGGTGTGTTTCTTAAGAGTTTAAATTAGTAGACAGTCTTAAACCACTGGTTTATAGGTCACATACGAGGATTAATTCAATATGGAGCTACAATTTTAAACAGATTCGGAAATATTGAGTTTATAGATTCACAACCAAAATAGAACCTTCAAAGTGAAATTTAGTGCATTAACATTGTAATCATGAATTTGAAAGCTTGAACTACTAAAAGCAATAACAGAGAGAGATTTCACATCTTAAGCAAAATTTATTGGAAGGCAATTTTATATGATTAAGTGATGCAATATTTAATTTTTAATGTCAGCTTACATCTGTTGTTTATTGATATTTAAATACTATAAATTATCTAGATATATAAGTAAATTATCACTGTTAATATTTGTGTGTGTGTGTTCTTTCAAAATCCAGTTTTTTAGATACCTATTCTTAAATTACTTTTATCTTTATGAAAAATATCGAAATTTTTGTATTTTTGTACAAAATCATCTTTTTATAGCCATTTCTCATTTCTAAATCTTTAAACACTTTAAAACGTCAAAATGTTAGTACAATATTTGCCATAAAATATTTGATTGAAATGCCGTAAATGTGAAATTTAATCCGCTTTATTTCATAACAACTCTTTTAACACTTGAAAGAAAGTTGTCAGCTTTGTCACAAATCACGTAACCTGCCCTCCTCTATATCCATCTATATCATATTTTTTTTACTGTCAACTGTCTGTTTTTTCTGTCATTGAATGTGACAGCTCTTTGTCACCATACATCATGTATGAAAGAATAAATTCTAATCTAGTATTTTTATGGTGATGCACTTTGTCTTTGTATCGTCAAGCGATTCCCCAGTAAATAAAATGGAGAATAATATATGTGTGTGTATATGTATATATATATATATATATATATATATATATATATATATATATATATATATATATATATATATATATATATATATATATATATATATATATATATATATATATATATATATATATATATATATATATATATATATATATATATATATATATATATATATATATATATATATATATATATATATATATATATATATATATATATATATATATATATATATATGCATGCATGTGTGTATATTGGCAAATTTACAGTATTTTTTTTCTTTTTTTAAAAAATATTTGTTCAACATTAATATTTTCTTGATTTCGGCAAGACATTTTGTAAAAAATAAATAAAATATTTTATTACTAAACATTTTTATTGAAATTAAAAATAAAATTCCATTCGTGTGATTCATTCGATCAATTTCAATTCGTCTTCCATAGTAAATAAAATATAAATACTAAGAAATATTATTTTTTGTTCTATGAATATTAAAATTGTCTTGAGATTGAAAAGTTTGAAGTATTTCTTATGGCTTAAACAAAGAAAATATATTTTATAATTTCAAAATAAAAAACTGCTCTAAAAACTCAATAAAATTATCAGTTTAAAAGATTAAGTCTTAATTATTGGGCCGCAAACTTTTCATTCACACAAAGTGAATTTAATTCTAGATTCTATTCATATAACAAAAGAGGATACTTTTTAAATTTGAAACAATGGGTTTAACATGAGCGTTTTTTAGTTTTTTTCATAATAAATTCATTTATTTTTTGAAAGTTATATAACATTTGCATATTTTGACAGATCCATGAAGACGAAATTGCTGTTAAGAGGCTGGACAGAAATCTACGACCCCTAAATAATATTCGGTTTTTTTATCTCTCGTATAGTTAAAAAACGTTTTTTTTATACTTGATTTGTTTATTATAGCCCATATATCTTGTAACCTCGAACGGGTAGGTATTAGTCTATTGCATTTGAAATACGCCCGAAATTGATTGTTTGCATTTTTCTCTTCAGAAAAAAAGATATTAATATTCAACCTGTTCAAAATTTTCATTAAGTGTGACAACTTCATTCTAATTATATTGCCTTGAACTAAATAAAAATTGAAATCGCTTAGTAAGTTGTCCACCATTTGTAAATTGTACTAAGATTCTTGGGTGTGTATTTAGAATATGCTGTGTGTTAGGACGGATGCTTCATAAATAATAAGTTATATTTGATTATTATAAAAAATATGTGAAATATTCCCGATCACTCACAGAGACATATGTACATATAGAAAATAAGAGCTCAATTCTCCTTTACTATTCCAGCAAAGTTTGAGCTGGAATTTTTCACTGCAAAAAGACACTGGCCACATGGCATATTTTTAATTATCACATTTTTATTCAATTAAAATTTCCTTGATATTATATATCACTACAATTCTTATTATTGATTTTTAAAAAAAAGTCGATTTCGTAATTACAGTAAATAAAATGGAACAATTTTATTTATGGTATAATTATAAGACAATAACAATCTAAAATTTTAAGGATGAAAAAATTGATGCTTTGTTTAATAAACTTATAATAACTTTTAAACTCTTTGTTAAATTATTTTTTTCTATCAACTGATTAAAAAAACTCTCACAATTTTGAAATTATTTATTGGTAAAATAATACATAGATCCTATCATTTACCATTTACCCTAAAATGCAATTCTAATATAGTCCAAATTCTATTTTAATATTTTTAGCATAAAATACCTGAAACTGAAAATTCCAGCCTGATATCTGTATAAAAAATTTATAACATAAAATAATTCAAAATGTATATATAATTATATAAAAATAAATACGTTTCTTCTCTCTTAGTAAAAAGCTTTACTATTAAATCTATAATTAAACATTTATTCAATACATTCTAAATGAAAATTTTTGTTTGATGCTTTACATTATTTTAAAGATATTCATTATTAAATATTTAAAAAGCATTTTAACAAATATTTGTTTGAAAATAAAAAATAATAATTTTGAATTATGGTAATTTCATTATACTTTAGATCAATTATCTTTATTTTGTTTTCTATTTTTCGAATTTTATTTTTATAAACAATTCAAGAGTCATTGCATATTTTGCTTTGACTTGATTTATCTTAAATCCAACTGAATATCAATTTTGTTACTGAAAGAAAAGAGAAAGAGGAAGAATATATCAATAAGTTCTTAATTAAATTACGCAAAGTCTTTGGTTTCCAAATTACATAGTATCTTTGACTTCCAACAATATTGTTTACTGAATTTATGACTTAGACGTTAGCGCAACATTGAGTATAAGTATGCATATTGATTCTCCTCTGTTTTCATTTCTAAATGGGATTTATTCCATTTCCGATTAAACAATTTAAAAGATTATCATATTCACTAAACAAACGAAAAGTATATAAATGATGAGATGGAGTCGTTGAATAATGAAGAGAAAGTCAAGCGCACGGGATATTGATAACCAGTTTATTAGCATAAATATTTGAACTAAATCATTTGTGCACAGTTTCAAAAGGATATTTATATAATACCAACTCATGATATACTTTAAGAATTAACATAGGTAAATAGGCTAATGAAACCTTATGTGTTTATTAATTTTATTATCTTTTTTTCATCAATGCATTTATCAATAATAATGAATTACATGTATTTCAATCTTAAGGGAACTTTAAAAATACAACCTATGAAGACATTTCAATACAATCGTATACAAAAAATGATAAAGAATATGATTTTCACTAAACAGTCACTTTTTTCAATGTCTTATGTTAATCAGATGAAGGGCTATTGTGCATAGTGAATGTGAGATTAGAGAAAGATGAAGACATATGCGTTCAAACTTTGGAAAAAGGCTCTGACAATGCTAAAAAATTATATTAACAAACAATATACTTATACATGTATCTAACACTAAGATATCTGATCTTATTAAGACATATGAGTCATCAAAAATTCAGAAAAAAATTTTGTTGAATATTTTCCTTTAAATAATGTTCTATTTAGTATTTACTAACAACGAAAAATACTGTTAGAAAATATCTGTTTGCTTATTGTTTGCTTGAATTACCTCACAAGTTATCGTTTCGAGTAAAAGTATGTTAAAATTACAATTAACAGAACAAAATATGATTAGCATAAAATTTTTAGATTCTAAAAATTACTGTTTTAGAGATGTATCACCAAATATTTTATACATTGCAGTGCGATAGGACGTCTGAAGATGAATCTGATTTGTGACAGATACATAAACATGCTATATAATTACCTACACTCAGTCATATACAATGTATATTCTGACAAACTTGGACAACTCCAGTATAATGATTTGACACCTCAAAGTTGAAAGTTGCACCTTTTGGGCTCTAAGATCATTATTATGATTACAGACACTCATATTGACAACATAAATTGTTAAATATTAATAATATTAAGCATGTCTAAGATGGCTTAAAAATGTCTAAGGCCATTTAAAAATGATTTCGGCACAGGGGCCGTATAATCCAGGATTCCAAATTCTGAATTTTTTGGCGATGAAGGATGAAGAAATGTTGCCAAGATGACGTATCGTAACGTGCGAGATGACGTAAATACTAAGGTTACCCAAATAGAATTTTCTGCATAATTCTAATAGATCTCCATATGTATGACATAATAAAAACGAGAGGTTGCTAAATACATAAGAAAATCCTCCAAAAAATCGCCATACTCAGAATTTGGCATCCTGGATTATACGCCACCTGTGCCAAGATTTCTATTATCTTGCATGCCTATGGATTTGTGGATTGTTCTGTAGGACTTATGAGTTGAATTGCCTCTAGGATACGTTCAGACATTAGTCGAGTGCATGCCACACTGTTTTGTGACACTTCTAAATGCTCATGAGAGACTTACATAAAATAAATATCAGATGAATATGATGATTTGTATTTATTATATCTAAATAATAGATCGCCATGAGGATAGCAATTGGTTGCATTAGTTTCTCTGGTATCTTGATCCACGTGGTACTAGCTTTCTTGTATTCTACGCGAGTATCTTGGATTTTAATTATTAAAGGGATGCATATTCTGGGTTATCTATTGACAGAATTGAAGAATTCCCATTGCTCTTTATGGTAAAGTTACGTAGGTTATGGAAGACTGCATATTCTAATACTAATTGAATGGCTACTATTTTTGCTTGGAAACCTGAATTATTTTGGTACAGCTTAACGTGAGATGAATGAAAAGCTAGAGAGACAGAGAAAAAAATTATTTTGTTGAAAGTACCGTTTCTTTTCACAAAAGAATGAAGACTTTAATTCTAAAGTCTTTGTGTGTCTACTGTGTGTGTAGAAAGCTAGAGTGTAAATCGTTAACTTCTAGGTCAATGCTATACACTCAGATGGACTGATGAGTATAGAAATCAGATGCAAAGAGATTCCAGTCAAACATAATGTGAAAAGAAAGCTGCTCTTGAAATAAGCACTTGTTTACTTGAAAAATATCAAAATATAGACGAGTTATGATCTGTAATTAGTATTAGTGTGCCTTTGAGACTGCATATCATTGAAGTATCAAATGAAGTACTGAAACTCCGTGTAATACTTTGAAATGTAGCTATAGGTGACTCATTTCTTTTCCTGCATATTCATTTTCAATATCATGCAATTAGTTTTATTGAGAATATAAGATTGAAAGCATGGAACAAACACAGTATGGCAAATGGAACGAGTGGCACATTTTTCTGAGACGATTTTAATCGAACTTGTTTGGGATATATTAAAACGTTTTCATACAGACTTACTATCACCTCATAAGATGAATACAAAATAGGTGAGCATCAAACTTAACTATTTGGCAAAGTTATTGATAATAATAAATATTTAAATTTTAAAACTATTTTTCTTATCATATGCACATCATCCTGAAGCATCTTTCCACGCTTGTTCTTTCTTCCAAAAAAATTTCTTTTTTAATATTTTACAAACAGTTTTTGTGCTTCTCTTTCTCCTTTCATTATACTTTTTGTAATAAATGTACTCTATAACTTACGCCCATGTAGGCTACTATGTGATGGTTTTCTTTCCTTTTTTTCTTTTTTCGCCCCTTATATAATTATTAACCTTATATAACATGCATATTTTCTCATGTTCATATGAACCAAAATAAAGGACATAACAATAAATTTTATGTAGACAAAAAATATAGGTTATAAATTTTAATTTTGATAAAAACTTTCATAAAATTATATAGCAATGTGCTATTTCGCTCATTATTCTTTTGTAAAAGTCGTTTCTAATTTTTCTCATTTCTTTCCTTGAAAACCTAATTAGTACATTTTTCTAATTAGATTCAACAATCCCTGAAATTAATTTAAAATTAAAAAAAAGAAACTACAGTAAAATGGTTATTCCAGTATAGTTTCGTTTTTTCAAAAAATATTTTTAATGCAATTATCAGAGCGAAAAATTAATCTTGATTCCAGCACGCTCGTGAGGTTAACCAAAAGGGCTTTTAAAAAAACTGAATGGTGCTTAGAAAAGGTAGCTTTTCTTTTTTTAAGTGAATATCTTGATTTTAATTGAGATAAGATGTGAAACAGGTACACCAGCAATTCAATAGGGAATTTTTCTTCCACAAAAAAATTTCTCCGAATATTAATTAAACAAATGCATCAAAAGTTACTATCTTTTTTGTTGTTTTATTAATTATAAACTGCATGCGAAAAATTACAGGAAAATAATATTTTAATTCAAGGAATTTACGGAAAAATATCACATTTGCAAAAAACTTATAAAAAAACCGTGCTTGTTAAAACTTTTTCTATTCTGTTAGAAAAGCCATCCAATTAATTTAATTTTTTGTTTAAAGGATTTATTTTTATTTATTTGAGATTTTTAAGGACATATGAAAATAATTTAACGAAAAACAATGGTAATAATTACTATTCATCATTATTATTTTGAATGCATGCTTAATCTATAGATTTAATCTCTAGTTTTTTCTTCATCTTTTCTTAAACAAGACGAAAGTAAGGAAAATTTAAAAATATTCGCAAATGAATAATTTTTAAAAACCTAGCTGCACTATCAGATTAATAACGAATTTAAATTTGGGTATTTGATTCCACAAAATTGGTACATTTACATATTAGTGTAAATATTATAAATTTTTTAAATAAAATACTAAATGCAAATAATCGTGTAAAAATATAAATTAGCTGTATCAAATTGCATTGACGTTTTGGTAGTATAATTCTTCCTTTAGTAAAAAGAAAACTTATTTTCATCACTCTCAATATCTCGATACATTTTAAAATAGCTCATATAAAAGAATTTTAACACATGCAATACAAAAGGAAATAACAGCAGAAGGAGATGCAAAATGATTGGCGATCGCTTTTGTATTTTGTTCAAAGCGTGTTCAATTCCTAACTCTACCGTAGAGCTCATAATTATCCAAAAAAAATTGAATTGCATATTCTGACAGAATTAACGCTTTTGTACTTGACAGAAAACCAAAAAAATGTATGTTTGAGAAAAATTTATTTTGGTATTTAAATAAGAATAATTTCATCTCAATAGGCAAGAAAAAATTTACTCCCGCTTATGTCTTAGATTGAATGACATTTCTAGAATTTCATTCGTATTTTGTCTCATGTGTCGATTTCTATTGGATTCTATTCATTAATTTTGTCGATTTATATTAGGATTCTATTCATTAATTTTGGATCCATCAAAGAATGAAAATGGAAATCAGTCATCAATTGTTCAACTCTTGACACCTATTTGTACTTCGCTATTTTCATTTTCTATGTGACTGGTGGTATTTTTAGCAGATATTTGTACTTATTGTTATCACTTCTAGATAATGACAGATTTTACTTCCGTATTTATAATATTTCCTCCAATATTTGTACAAATTCTGTAGGTAAATCTTTTTTTTTGTGAGATAACCCTTTCAAAATGAGATGTTCTTATTCCAGAATACTCATGGATGTCATGAATCAAAAAATCATCCAAAACTTCTTGAATCTTTGAAATTTTTTTCAATTTAAACCATCCTAAAATTTATTATTTCCACTCATAAAATTCCCTTATTTAACAATTTTTTTCTTAGAAACCCAAAGTATTCTTTTATTACTATTCATTAGTTTTTCTTCTAAACATGTTGAAAAGTTGTTGTAAATTTAAACTTCCATGAGTTCAGTATTTTAAAAGCCTTACTGATTAATATATTAATAGACAAAATGAATATGAAATATAAAAGCAAATTAATTTTTTTGCATACTTAAAAGTAATTTCTTTGTATCGAAAAATTTAATATAAAGCCAGGCTGTTTTATACCCAGTATACTTCAGCAGTATACTACTAACGTATAACATAACGTGCACATTTATAAACATAACTTTATCAGTATTATATACGTTATTTAATAACATAACGTGATTTTGCTTTTTAAAATTATATTATTTTCAATCCATATTATTCCAGTTTTTTTAATTTTTAGATACTTATATTGAGGTGTTCAAAGCAGTTGTAATCCAAATACAGTAATTCTAAGCTTTTGCAGTCATATTTAGTTTTTATCTCATTGAAATATTCATTAATTTTACTTCTATACATAAATGTATAATGAATGCCTAAAATATAAATAACGAAATAAGTAGAACATAAATTATTAATAATAATAAATATTTTATCAACAAAAAGATCAAAGATGATTGCAAATTCGAATTTCGGTATATGAATGACAAATATTTGGAACAGATATATATATGTGTGTATGTATGCATGTATGTAAGTACTTTTTATATATATGCTGCTTATCTTGAATATTTTCCTTATGAGCATTTAAAATAAAATATTTAAAACATTTTTCATTTCAGTAAGAGATGACTTTGTGTCCTTTGATAGCTATAAATCTGACGCTGTGTAAATGTTTTCTCCCTGGTAATAAAAAGATCTTCATCTATTCAATCGTACAATTTCTCTCGGGAGAATATCGTGAGGATATTGTAAAGATTTGAAAAGATCTCTATAAAGCGACCTGAAGTTCAATAGCTTTTTCTTTTGTCTCTTTTTCGCAGAAAAAATTCCTCTTCTACATCATTTATTATTTACTACGCTTAGATTTTATTCAAAAGATAAGAAGGAAAAACTTCCTCTTGGGACAAAACAATGAAATCAAAGGAAGTATTCACAGAAATATAATCAAATATCATATTGTTTTCCTGTTTTGATGATTATGTCATATTTTCTGTATAAATATTAAACAGTTTTTAATTGGAATATTTAATTGCAATTCAAAATTTTATACATAATTGATAGTATCTCATAATAATACTTTATATAGGAATTTAATATATAATCCATTTTATTTTTCATTTGTTACACTAATCAGATATTTGCAATTCAAAAACAGTTACCTCTTTAACACTTTTTTGTTAAATGCTACAATTTTATAATAATTATTTAAAACCTGTTATATAATACTTTATGAATTGTGATATTTTACTTTAAATATTTGATGTTACAAATTAATTAACGATATGACTACAGATTTCTAATGATCATTTTAAACTCTTAAGTTAATTTTCAGGTTTACATTGTTTTTCAAAATATAACCACGCAGCAAAACATCTTTTTCTTTGAATAATAATGAAATATAGAGGAAATAAAACACAATGTTATCAATATTTTAGTGACATCAATTTCTGCAATGTGGCTGAAAATCTTGGAAAAAGGAAAAAATAAAATCATGTGTCCAGTTAATATTAACCATGTGCTTCTATGTTCTTTA
This sequence comes from Latrodectus hesperus, assembly GCA_037975125.1. Taxonomy (NCBI): domain Eukaryota; kingdom Metazoa; phylum Arthropoda; class Arachnida; order Araneae; family Theridiidae; genus Latrodectus; species Latrodectus hesperus. The sequence continues at coordinate 58,177,136 of CM075856.1, read as the reverse complement.
TAGGAACTCATCCTTTTAGGCGTTCTTGTAATGATGCCCTTGTGATTGATCTACAAAAACCTCAAGGCTATCGCGTGTATAGAATTAGAATAATTATCATAAATTTTTATCATTCAGAAATTTCTTTTTCATAGTAAACTATTAAATAATCTTTAAATCTCAGGCAGGCTCTATAATCGACAATTTATATGAAAAACGAGTCTCTCGGCTAACGCTACATATTAAATTTGACAAGCATTTTTCCCCCCAAATTATTATAATTTGTATTTACTTAAACAACGTGATTGGTATTAATTGCAACGTGATTGGTAATTCCTCTCAATTCTATAACTATGAGGTTCACCATAGGCTAGTGGTAAAAGACAGGACTCTCTAAAGAGAAATTTCCCAGGTTCGATTCCAGCCACAAATGAACAATAAGTGGTGGATCTTCCGTTTCTCCCTTCTATGTTCACATCTTTCTGTAGAGTTGAATATTTGAAAGTTTTTTTTTCAGGTTTTTTATCTTCCTACCCTAGAATATAACTCACGATCCATCCCAACTGTCGACATCTTGGTGACAAAGTACCTAACCGTAAGGATTAAATCAGGTTTCCTCCCTTGAAACTGCTGTATATTCCCCCTTATCTATTAAAAATCTTCCAAGAAAAATATACGCTGTGAATGAAATTTTACAATTTTGTGCTCTTAAACTCTCTACAATGCGTTTTCAAAGTGTCTTCATAAAAAGATCTTCAGTGTCATAGGTTCTAAGCTCAATATTTTCATCGGAATCTCTGAATGATAATTATTAAACCTTTATTTAATACGGATATAGCATCGTATTTGAGTTTTTCTTAACTTCCTTCCAGAAGCACGTCAATAAAATCATCTATGAAAGTTATTGCCTGACGACAAAATGTTATTACTGAGATTTCATGAGTAATTTCTTAGATTTTAAATAGTTTATCGAAACATTATTCACATGAGGTCACTTAATCATTGTAAGGTTAATAGTAAGATATTTGACAAGTATGTTATATAAATGTTTTTATTTATCATATTGTTGAAATAAGTTGAGAAAAATCACTAAATTCTATAAATTGAAGTTTAGTTTTAAGTATACTTTTTTGTAACTTTTATTTACTTTCAATTTACTGAATAAAACACTGTAGACAACTTCAATAAATGAAACATTACAGATTTGCATTTAAAAAAGAAGGGATGAACAATAAAGAATAATTATAGAATTATAAGCTATTTCAGCTTTGACAGAACTTTTAAGCAAAATATAGAAGGAAAAAATTCATTTAAGGAAATCGAGATATATTGTTTTACGTTTATTAATCACTTTTACTGTTAAATTATTAAATTAAAACTATATAGTTATTAAACACACACATACACACACACACACACACACACACACACACACACATATATATATATATATATATATATATATATATATATTTATATATATATATATAGATAGATAGATAGATAGATAGATAGATAGATAGATAGATAGATAGATAGATAGATAGATAGATAGATAGATAGATAGATAGATAGATAGATATATATTTTTTTATCAATCTGTATTAATTTAAAAATAATTACTTTGATAATTTTAGAGGAAAAAGTGATTTGTTAGCATTTAGCATTAGTTTTAGAATATTTTTAACATATAAATATGTAAGTAATTTATTGAAATATATGACTGCTTGTAAATAACGATCAAATGTTCAATTATACAAGAATATTGTAAAAAAATTCAAAATAATAAAATTTCACAAATATTAAACTGTAATATTATTAAATTATATATAAATGAATGATAATTTATCTTTTGTAAAAAAATACTAATCTTTTCTTAAATAAATAAGATTAGAATCATAAATATCAATAAAAATATTTCTTAGATACTAATATTGACACAAAAGAATAAATATCAGAGAAATTTCTAAGCAAAATAGATTACTTCAGATTTAAAGGAAAAATGAAAATCTTATTCCATTTAATAAAGAATAGTGAATAATGAATTCATAAAAAACTAATATTATTAACACCCTCCTACTTAATTTATTACTGTAAAAGAGCTGTAATAACTAAAGTCGATTCAAAAAAGAAGGTGAAATAGAAATCTTAAATAAATCGAAGTTCATTTTAAGCTGCATTTAAAGTCTAAGAATTTCATAATTTTCTTGCTATTTTAGCTCTGATTGGGAAAACATGAATTACACTAATAAGTATATAATATATTAAAATTCATTATATATGATATTTTAATTTTTTAACTTGATAGGTAAATGTCTTCGTAGTTTTTAATTTTTCATTTCTGATGCTATTTTTCGTTTAACATTATACTACTAACGACTTATTATATTTTGCTCAGTATTTTTATTTAATAAATTAATAATATATAATACTGTTCTTTATTTCATATTCTGCAAAAGATACTCAATTTTATAAATTGTTATTTTTCTATTCAATTTAATAATATATTTCTTCTATTTAATTTAATAATAAAAATTTTCTTAAAATAAAAAATCAATTCCAGCTACCTCCAAAAATTATTTATTATAATATCTTCAAAAACAGAGCAGAACAATAAAAATCAGTTACAAAAGTAGTAAAAGGACAGAACACAGCAATTAATTAACATTAAAATATGGAACATAATATTTTAGCAGCTCACTTTTTATCGGAGTTAGAGATTAACTCACGGTTTCTTATTGCTGTTGCCATTGAAATGGCAACAGCAATTAACAAATTAAATTAAAAGCAAATAAAATTATTCAGCTCAATAAAATAATTCCATTACTATTACATATTGTAATTTACGCCCACATTAATAAAAACATCTATTGTTTTTTATTGTGCTGAACTGAATTCCATATATATTCATAGAAATTAAACTTTTTAACTGTTTCAAAATAATCATAAAACAAGAAAAAATATGAAAATGGAAAAAATCCCTTATTTTCTTATATCTGAATCTTTTTTACCGATTGTTGCATTCTTAGAAAAAGTATTTATATTTTAAGAGACAAATAAAATATATACTTGTGCCAAATAGTTGTCAAAAATGAATGTATTCTATTTGAAATCTTCAAAAATACTGCGACATATTTTATTCTTCAAATAGAATTGGAAAATATATTTTTGAAGTCCATTCATTCTAAATTTTTCATTGTAACATAAAGTTAAAAGAAAAATGTTTAAAGTTATATTGCAAATATTCTTATACACACATTACTCCTTTAGTCAAATATATACGAACAAGTAAATGAAAAGTTAATTATTTCCTAACTATATAATTAATTCCCCTTAACGACATTTTTGTTGCATAATCAAAAATTAACTATAGTTAAATATTATTAAGCTCTCAAAAACTATTTGATTTACCTATATTTTGTTGTATTATGTAAACTAGAAACTACGTTTTCAAATTTATTGATCTTTGTTTTTTATCACTTTGTCATTTAAATTCAAAAAGTTTAAATTAATTTCTATTCTTTAAAAATAAAAATATATAAGTTTTTTAAATAAAATTATAATGTATTTTACATAAAAATCTAAAGCTTTCTTAATAAAACTCTTTCTTTTAATTTAGATTATTAAGCTTTAGATTATTAAGAAAGCTTTCTTAATAAAGCTTTCTAAATAAAACTTTACTACTAATTCAAATCTAAGTACTTTTTATAAACAATAAATGAAAAGTCTAATAGTTTTTAAAATCACTTTTTCTATTTTCTAATCCTTATTCTTAAATGAATGCTTATAAATTATTTTTTCGGAATATGGCAGTATAAAGAAAAAAGAATTTTAAAAGTTTGATCGTTTTTATGTAACATTTCGCGAAATATAAATGTAATGTCTAAAATTTGGTATTTGTGAAGGAAGGGTACTGTATAATTTTTTAAAGTTAAAGAATATGAATTCTCTTCCTCTCATGATACTAACAAATGTAAAGCAAGATTTCACACACTGACATTTTCCAAAAATACAAAAATAACTTTTGGGGCAATAACTTATCTTAGTAAAAAAAAATTATTCTTTGAAATTTTAAATATATTTTTTAATTTCTAATCAAATCGAATCATTTTAATGAAACAAACATACCTATTTATTGCATTTTATTTCCTTCAATTAATAGATGTATTTAAAAAAAATTTATGCAAACTTTGTGCAGCTTTTTAAGAAAATTATATTCATAACAATGAATATAATTTTCTTAAAAAGCTGTCAAATACTAGAATGGTAGAATCTAAATCAACTATTAGTTTCTACTATGTTTTAATACAAGCTTCCTTATCATTCAATAAAAATCATAAGTCATGCGTAACTATTTTAAAAGAAGCTTAAATAAATTAGTATATAAAAAATACAAATGTATCATTTAATTCAAAATAAATGATGCAATTATGTAAAAGTAATATATGCAGCACTAATACTAAATGGCAACATTCAATTTGTTTTTATGTGAAATTAATAATGTCAATAATGAGATGAGAATTAGGAGAGGGCCAAGGATTCCAACATTTCATAGATTTAGCGATGGTTAATTATACCGGCAATATGGATTAGAATGATGCGGGAGTAAAATCTAATACCACCCCAAATCATGATACCAAGTGGAGAATCATTGTGGTGTTGCATAACACAAAAGTGCCGTAGTTATTCCTTACAGTATCTCCAGACTCATCCTGGTATTTCAGGTAGAAGTGGGATTCGGCAGTAAAGTCAATGCTCCTGGGGCTTGAGCAGCTACCAGGCGCGTCGGCAGGTGGTGGATAGCCGAATGTCCTGTAGAAATGACAGGATAGCCTTGAATATAAAATCAGATGCCGTGAACCAGCTCCCGTAAACCCTGGTGTTATGCGACCCGTGCCTAGGGTTATTTGGCACCGCGGTAATGGTGTCTTAAAGGAGCCTCTAGTTGGCTGGCGAACTTTTGAGTAATTTGCCTTGCCCAGTAACTCGGCAATGCTGGGTGGACTGTCATATTACCTGAGCTTATTAATTGTTATCTTGTGGCTGAAAAGACACAAGAAATAACAAACCTTTCTGCATTTGCAGGTGAAGCCTCTGAAGTAGACCTTGCTGAAAAAGACAAGGGAACTCAGAGGCAATCTAGTGAAGGGGCAGCAATGAATCCTTCACAGGAGATAGAAGTGACCTTTAAACCATATTCTTCTGGTGAAAGTCAGGAAACAATCGCTAGCATGACTGACTCTCTGACCAGAGTCATCTGTGAATCATCAGTGAGGATTGCCTCTGAAATTCTAAGATGCTCTAGGCAGAAGATACGTTTAATCGTAGGCTTCATAACTGGGCACTACTATTTCAGAAAACACCTCCATAAAATGGGACTGTTTCAGCAAGACCCTATCTGCAGGAAATGTTATACGGAAGAGGAAACGGCCAAGCATATCATTTACGAATGCGAGGCTCTTGTCCTCCCAAGATTAACTTCTTTAGGCATCATCCATACTAGAGAGTTATACCTAGACTCCATTAAAGGGTTATCGGACTTTATTAATAAAGTGGGTGACCCGAGTAATTGGAACTAGGAAACATTGGGTTTGGAGTTAATGGTACACAATGCTGATTAAAGCAGAGGTGCCAATGACATACAAACCCAACCTAAAGAAGAAGAAGAAGAAAGTCAATGCTGCTCCATTCCATTGTGCATATCAGTCTATTATTACACCACTGGCGGCGCAAAAGCTTGCAATTTTGTATCAAGGATAACGAAGCAATGGGCAACTTGCGGACATTCTTTTCTGCTGCAAACGGTGACAAATAATACGAATGTAGTTCGAATGAGGAGTAACAAACTGAATATTTTGTGCAGTGATTCGTAATATAATAGAGGGATCCATCACAACCATGCGCACAATATGACTGCCATTAAATGCGGTGGTGCAATGAGGTAGGTGCCACGTCAGTCCGCCGTTTCCTCATGAATCTTGATTACAGATCCACAGTACAGCTTTTGGTTTCTCCAATATATTCAGCAATTTCTCTGAAAAATAATCTGCAATTTTTATAGGCTACTATTCTTCTTCGATTGGACTCAGAAATTTGCTCGAAAGACGTTCGACTTTT